>JABWPP010000050.1:43631009-43643509 GCA_016920855.1 Puya raimondii
GTCCTCCCAAACATGTAAATAAGATGGCAAGACTCCATGTTTGTCTAAGTCGTAGAGTTTCTTTTAGGAGTTATAAAATTGTAATCTTGCATTTCATTTGGATCTTTCACGCGAGAAGTTCATTGTTTTGGTGATGGCAATGAATTTCATTTTTTGGAGAGATAAGCATCGTGAGTGTTTTATGTAATTTTGGGTTTTGTCACGAAATTGCCAAAGGGGGAGAATGTTACGGATTTTAGATTGGCATATTTCGTGAAGTGAGTCGGAGTCTTGAAGGTTCAAAGAAGAAAAGACAAAAATTGAAGACTCGAAGACTCACCGTTTGAATTCACGATGCTTGGTAAGTTTAAATAATCTTGATGATGATTTATAAACATTTACAAGTGTTTGGAAGACATTAGAATGGATAAAAAATGTTTTAAAATATGAAAAATGAGTTTTCCAACTTCCGAGGTCCGGACCCTGAGGATGAGGTCCGGAACCCGTACGCCTCCCTGGCTGTCACGCAGGGAGGGTCCTGACCCGAACCACTGAGGATGAGGTCCGGACCCTGAGGGCGGAGGTCCGGACCCTGAGGGCTGAGGTCCGGACCCCCAGGCTGTTTCGCAGACCGGGTCCGGATCCTGGTAGCTGGGGTCCGGACAATGAAACGCCCTGGAGAGTGTCAAGGTCCGGACCCCATACACCCGCAGGTCCGGACCCCGACCCGTTGCGAAGTTTTGAAAAGTTTTATTTTTTCAATCCTACTTTGATTCAATGATCTCCCAAACATGTAAATAAGATGGTATATTCCTTAAAATATCTTTGCAATCCTATTTTGGTTCCAATCCTTTCTAAAATCAGTTTTTCAATCCTAGTCGAAATCGGTCGTTTTGCTTCCAAACCTTTCGAAAAACCTGTTTTTTAATCCTCAATCTATTTCGATTGCTTCTAACCTATAAATAAGATGTGGGGGTGTCTCTAAAACGTGGTTAAGCATTGATTATCTTTTAGAAACCCTAGAAGCTTGTAGGTGACCCGTTTTTCCTCATCTTCTACATCAAGCATTCTCTCAAATTGAACAATTCCCCCAATTCTATGGTGCCTAAATTCAATGTCTAATATTCTTTTAGAATCAATTTGAGGATTGCTTAGAGATTATTGCCCACAGATTTCTCATGATATTTCTAAGCAATAGTAAACCATCATCAACGTTATTGAGGGTGTTTCTTGCTCCGGACGAGTGCGCTCGTGGACTTTTCGATGTGTGGGCGTCGTGGATTCGAGGCAACTGTTGAAGGCTTCGTGATTCGAAGTTGGGGGCGTCTACCGTGGATTCGGGACGTGGCGTGCTTCGTGGATTCGAATAACGTGGCCCGCGATGGACAAAACCCCTTGGTGCGCGTGTTCCGCTGAAGAGAAGGGAGAGGTTAAAGTGCCGTGGAGTCGTTAATCACCTTATAATTCTTTACTCTTAGTGGATTGTTTTTTTCGCGTGTTGGTCCCGTGGGTTTTTCTCCAAGGTGGAGTTTCCCACGTAAATCTCGGTGTGCTGATTTTATTTTCCGCATTTACTTTATCGCATTGAGATTTGTGATTTTTGTTTATACACCTATTCACCCCCCTCTAGGTGATTGATATACTCTAGATAGATCCTAGGGCTCCCCCTATCTTACAGGTAGCGAAATCGTCGACTACCCGGGATAGCAAAATTGTCGCACATCCCGTTTCAACACCGCCAACTCATGGCATGGTAGCAAAATCGTCGACTACCCGGGATGGCAAAATCGTCGCACATCCCGTTTCAACACCGCCAACTCATGGCATGGTAGCGAAATCGTCGCCTACCTTATCCGGGATAGCAAAATCGTCGCACATCCCGTTGTTCACAGTTTTTTTTTCCCACCCTTGCTCTCCAACCTAATCGCATAGCGACCTCCTATGGTTCAAGTCACTAATCTCACCTATGTTCAATGACACTAGGTTTACTTTCTCATTCTCAACCTAAGTTCCATGACTCTAGGATTCCAATCTCAAGTCCAACCTATGTTCAATGACACTAGGTTTCCTTTCTCACTCATGTTTCCAACCTATGTTCAATAACGACTAGGTTTCTACTCTCACATGTTCCAACCTATGTTCAATAACACTAGGTCTCTATTCTCACATGTTCCAACCTATGTTCAATAACACTAGGTTCTATTCTCACATGTTCCAACATATGTTCAATAACACTAGGTTCCAATCATACATGCAACCATACAACAAGTATAGATAATTGAATTATACTTGAATTCTATATCATGCAATAGGAACTCATTGCTCTACCTATCATGATTTTACCTTTGCCAACATGCAAATTCTAGGATTCACAACACATACCATTTATCTTTAAATGGATATTTTCCCTAGACATGGAAGTGACCTAATCACTTCGGTAAACACAAACCAACCTTAAGAGCTTCCAAATTCTTGGATTTTTTCAAGCCCCTAATGTCCAAGCCTTGAGTTCTTGCTTCAACCCAAGCTTCTACAAGAAAACGGTTCGTTACTCGTTACGAACCCATAATTCAACTCAATACACGAAATCAAGTGTTCTAACATAATTTCCAATGCCTCAATTGCAATTCCCGAAGGTCCAAATATTTTTAGAACCTCCCAAGGCAAAAACTCTCATTTAACCTAGGTTTCATATGCATGCATGTAGAACCTCAAAATTTCTTGGCCAATCTCCACATTTTGTGTTTTAGATTGCCTAGGGTTCCCAAAAACCTCATTCAAAGGGATACAATCCAAGTTTTGAACCCAAAACGTGAGGAACTAACCATAATCAACTACGAGTTCCGCTAAGCTTCTTCTTGCACCAAGAACCTCTTTCTCACTTTGGAAGCCCCTTTTCCAAGATCAATCCACCCTTTCTCCCAAGGTTTGGAGAGATCTCTAGAGAGAGAAAGTGAAGGAGATGGACGACGGAGAAGTGGAGGAGGAAGATGAACTGAGAAAGGGGGGTGTTCCCTGCGCCTTTCTAACACCCCCTCGAGTGTGAGAAAGACCCATTATTGCCCCTCTCCACACTTAACACCTTCAACCAGCCAAAACTGGAATTTCGTAACACTGTATACCGTAGTATGTGCATTGCATACCGGTATATAGCGACGGTGCTAGTTCCGGTCATACCTCGGAGGGATTCTTCTGCTCAGAACCCGAAGAGCTGGGGTTCTCGGATTACCATGGCATATCTCCGGTATCAAATACCCTCCCATCACATACCGGTACTAAATCACCTTCAGTACCGAGTTGTATGGAGGTCCACATACCGGAATCAACCAGTGCACGACCTTTCACAAGTTTTAGCAGTTTTATTTAAACTTTTTCGAAGTCAGTTTTTCCGCAGCCTCATTTGCGCCGAAAAATACTTCTCAGCAATCCCAAACTTGGGCTGAAGCCTCACAATATAGACCTTCTCTTATCTATTTTTCCATACGGAACTCCACAATTTGTAGAAGTTCGATTACGATTCAACTGAAAATTACAGTGTATACACAATACGTAACGGGGACTAACAACTTACGCCCGAACACCAAAACGTAGACACTTTTCAAAGCACACCTCTTCATGGGTGATATGTTTTAGGTTGGAACATGTGAGAATATAACCTAGTGTTATTGAACATAGCTTGGAACATGTGAGAATGGAACCTAGTGTCATTGAACATAGGTTGGACATGAGATTGGAACCTAGAGTCATGGAACCTAGGTTGAGAATGAGAAAGTAAACCTAGTGTTATTGAACATAGGTGAGACTTAGTGACTTGAACCTAAGGTCATGAGACTTAGGTTGGCAAGTGAAGAAAATGTGAACAACGGGATGTGCGACGATTTTTCTATCCCGGGTAGTCGACGATTTCGCTACCATGCCATGAGTTGGCGGTGTTGAAACGGGATGTGCGACGATTTTGCTATCCCGGGTAGTCGACGATTTCGCTACCATGCCATGAGTTGGCGGTGTTGAAACGGGATGTGCGACGATTTTGCTATCCCGGGTAGTCGATGATTTCGCTACCATGCCATGTGATGGCGGTGTTGACACGGGATGTGCGACGATTTTGCTATCCCGGGTATGCGACGATTTCGCTACCACGCCATGAGTTGGCGGTGTCGAGATGGGATGTGCGACGAGGTTGCTATCCCGGGTATGCGACGAGTTCGCTGCCCATGCCATGTGATGGCGGTGTTGAGATGGGGTATGCGACGATTTTGCTCCCGAGTATGCGACGAGTTCCCTACTCGAACTAGGAGGTGACGAGTTCACTCCTTGAATATTGGAACCCTTATGGTGAGACGGCGATTCCGAAATCATAAGTAAATGACAAGTAATTGAACTTAGTCAATGTGAAATATAAGATGAACCTAGGAGAGAATGATAAGTTATATTTCATTTGGTTGCATCCTTTATGTTTATTTACAAGCATGTAAATAATTGTTGCATAGTTATTTGTGATCTAACTTATGCATATGGTGTTTCTTTGGACCTGGTGGGTCGAGCTTCTCTCTTGGATGGCCTTACCCACTGGGAACTATGTTTATAGTTCTCACCACACGTTTTTCAGGTCCTTCCGCGAGTGAGGCGGCAGAGCGAGGCAAGGGTTTAGCTCTCTAGATAGCGGCCCTTCCATTTTTGGTGATACATAGAGTTGTATCCCTAGTCTTGGACTTTGATAGTATAGGAAATTTCCATTACATGTATGAAACTTATGTATTCCATAGTTTTGGAACATGGTGTATGGAATGAAAAGAAAGAAAAGAAAATTTTGGGCATGTATAAATGTGCAATGTGATGTAATAGAAGTAGGACTTCTTTATGTTGATGCTTTCCTTGTGCAACTCTTGTACTCCGTTCCTAGTTGGAACATTGTGGATAAGCTTGTGTTGTGACGCCTTGGGCGGGTAGAAAGACTCTATCCGTTCGGCGGGTCTGGGGCATGCGCCCGTGCGGTTTTCCTTTCCACCTAGTTGGTGTTAATGGCCCGGCGGGGCGTGACATGAAGAGAATCTGGCAAATATGTTTACTAAGTCTCTTACTATTGTCAAGTTCAAGCATTGTTTGGACATGGTGTCGGTTGGCAGCACTTGAGGCCCTATGGGGCGTTTGGAGAAGACGGAGTAAGGAGCATTGTGAAAAATTAAATCAAGGTGGAGTTTTGTGGCGATATAGCGGCTAAACTACAAATCAAATCAAGGTGGAGATTGTTATAATTTTGGTTTAGATTTGTAGTTATCTAAATTGAAGTTAAATCCTAGTCTAATTAGGATAAGATATAATTTAGATTTAATTTGGCATATATGGATGGGAAAGATTATAAATAGGAGTGTAATTCTAATTGAATTAGAATTAGACTCTAGTTTGGAGACATGTATTATATACATGCTACCACCAAGTTAATGAAGCCGCCTCGACTCAAATTAAGTCGTGCGCGTTATAGAGGGTTGACCAAGCCCAAGTTGCTGTTGGTGCACGATCGGCTGAGAGTAGGGGTGGAAACGAGCCAAGCTCGAGCGAGCTTACCTTAGCTCAAGCTTGGCTTGAAATTAATTTCGAGCCTAAATTTAGGCTCAAGCTCGGCTTGAAATTAATTCGAGCCGAGCTCGAGCGAGCCTAACTTCGAGCCGAGCTCAGCGAGCCTAACTTCGAGTCGAGCGAGCTCGAGCCCTAAACAAGCCGCTCGAAATTCTTAACATCATGCAATCTATAGTTCAATTTTTATAAAATATTATCTAAAATTTGATACAAAAAATGTCTAATAGTTCAACATACAAAATGAATGTATAAAATGCGGTATTATAATATTAAAAAATATTAGGGGAAGCAACTCTGCGAGAAAGTGAAAGAGAGAGGGAGAGAGCAATTAGAGTAGAATTTTGTTGGTTTGGTTTTGTGGGCCAGCAAATATACCCAATAATATAAACTCTATACACATATGATTAAAATATATAATATATATTATTATTACAATTAATATAAAGTCCAGCTACTATGTTATCGATAGTACCTAGTGTTTTGTGCTATCGAATTTTTCGCCGTTAGATATTTTTCGCCGTTAGATCTACCCTTTTGATCATTTCCACCCGTTAAATCATACTATTCAACCAACCACCTACTCAACCCTATGGGACCACTATCATCCTAGCGGCACATCTCTTCGTCCGAGGGCCGAAAATCTAATAGCACCAAATGCTTGGTACTATTATCTAATAGCCTAATTAGGCTACATACTATTAATAGTATAGTAGAGTACAGTAGCCTAATTAGGCTATTAGATAATAGTACCAAGCACTTGGTGCTATTAGATTTTCGGCCATTGGATGAAGTGATGTGCGGTTAGGATGATAGTGGTCTCCGGTTAGGATGATAGGATGATAGTGATTTTCTAGGGTTGAGTGAGTAATTGGTTGATAGTATGATCTAACGGGTGGAAATGATCAAAAAGATAGATCTAACGGCGGAAAACTCGATAACACCAAGCGTTTGATACTATCAATAATATAGTAGCCGGACTATATATATATTCGAGCTTTTCGAGCCTAATTCAAGCGAGCCCAATAATACTCAAGCTCGGCTTGAAATAAATTTCGAGCTTCTTTTTCTGTTCAAGCTCGGCTCATTTAATTTCGAGTCGAGCTCGAGCGAGCCAAATATCGAGCCGAACGCGAGTCGAACACGAGCCGGCTCGCTCATTTGCCCGCCCTAGCTGAGAGGGCTCCATTGGTGTGCTAATTAATAAAGTCTCTTATTGGAGTCTTAAGTTTTGCTGCCGAGAGAAACAAGCCTCAAGTTGTGATGTTCCGTACTGTAATGAGGAGCTAGCATTAATTAAGCCGAGCCACTTTGGAGTCTCTTGTGCAGATGCGGATTTTGGCATTTTCGATCAAATTAGAGTTTTGGTCTTTTGAGAGATCATCTTTGTACTCCGCCTTCGATATTAATAAAGTATTTGCTCCGTCTTCACCCGTGGATGCAGGCCGTTGGCCGAACCACATAAATTTCGGTGTGCTCTTTCCTTTTCTTTTCTTTTCCTCCATCAAATATTTCTTTGGATCTATTTTTCGCCGTTCCAAATTCTAACAAACTGGTATCAGAGCCTTTCTATTCCCATTTGAGGAATAAGATGACGACGTAGTTCGAGATCCAGAAATATGACTTGACCAACAGTTTCGCAGTATGGCAAGTCAAAATGCGTGCTATACAAACGCAGTAAGGATTGCAGAAGGCACTGTTGGAAAAAGAAAAGATACCCGATTCATTGACGCCGGAGCAGAAGGAAGAGATTGATGACAAAGCTCTTACGGCAATACAATTAACTTTCAATCGCTAGGTAAATGATATCAAAAAATTACAAAATTTATTTTCTAGATACTTCAAATATGCTAAATCAAGTTTAACGGAGCCGATCGTCAATTCGGAAGCTCCATCATCGAAAATGGCTTAGGAGCACGGAGGCTTCTGTGCTCCTAATAGCACACAAGACCTACTCTCTCTCTCTCTCTCTATATATATATATATATATATATATATATATATGATTCTTTCCACAAAATCAACCATTCAAAGAATGGGGGGTTTGGAAAACTCCTACTTCAAGAAAATTTGAACATATTTACTTTTTATGCAGGAAGCGAGTTGGGGGCAACCAAGCTTGGTCGAAAGTGAGCGACGGCTTATAGCGAATGCACTGCTGGACTTCTCGAACCAGCGCTTTGTCCTCCTCTCCGAAACATGCATCCCTGTCTACAACTTCACCACAATATACTCTTACCTCATAAACTCAAGCACGAGCTACGTCGACTTCTTTGATGACCCTGGCCTGGGCTGCCATGGCCGATACAACGCAAAAATAGCCCCTCAAATAAAAGCCGAGCAATGGAGAAAGGGCTCCCAATGGTTCGAGATCGACTGCAGCCTCGCGCTTGAGATAGTCTCCGACAAGAAGTACTTCCCACTCTTTCAAAAATGCTGCATAGTTACAGGGTCACCATCATGCATGACGGATGAGCACTACATACCTACATTTCTTAGTGTGAAGTCATGTAGGAGCAATGCAAATAGGAGCATAACTTACACTGACTGGTCAAGAGGAGAGCCGCATCCATCAAGTTTTGGTGGTGGAGATGTTAGCGAGGAGCTTCTTGAAAAGATAAGATATGGGACTAATTGCACTGATTATGGTGAAAAAACAAGAGTTTGCTTCCTTTTTTGCTAGGAAGTTCCTGCCGAACTCTTTGGATCAATTGTTGAAACTTGCTCCAAAAGTATTAGGCTTTGGCTGATTTTTTTTATAACAAAAGGTTAAATGCATGGAAATCCCCTCAACTACAGGCTATTCTATAAAAGGTTCCTAGACTTCTTTTCTTTGATTAATAACTTCTTAACTTTTCTATATTTAAATAGATTATTTGAGTCATGTGAATTGACAATTCTGATAAAGTTAATGACGGTAAGAAAAGAAATGTAATATTTTAAAAAATAAATGAGAAAATTTGAAATAACATAGAGATAATAGGTTCACGTTCCTTAAAAGTCTTCAAAGTCTTTGATTAATTACGTCATTTAACATTCTGACCACTCCGATTAAAATGGTCGAAAGAAAATTCATAACTCTCACAAAGAAAGTATCAATTCATTCATCAAGAATGAGAATGCAAAAGGAAAATCTCATCAATTCTCTCTTCCCTCTTCTCTTTTCTCAAAATAAGCATGCTCGATAAACTAATCATCGAAAAATTTCTTGATGAAATGTAGGTCACTGATTAAAATTTACTATTGGATGTTTGAAGAAAACATCCAGTTATAGCGGGTGGTCGAAATTGGTCGTCCAAAAAAAGCACCTGATGATTCGATGATCGGGCATCCGAAGAAACCACCAAGCTACCTAGGTCACTTTGGTTCAAAAGAGATATGAAAGTAGAATAAGAACATAAATAGGCTAGAATCAAAAATGGAATGATAAAAACAACAATTTGTTTGGTCCAAATTGAAATTCAAAAAAATAATTTTTTATCCAACACAAAATTCCAAACACCGTTTTTGTTGTCGAAAAGCAAGCACGACCTGCATTCAGCCCAAGAATGGCTCTGCAACCATAACACCAACATCAATTTGATCCAAAGTCACTTTACTTACTTGTTGATATGATCGGGCAATCAGTTCCTTTTACCGATTTTCGAAACTCGCCAAAATCAACAGAAACTTAGCGGAAACACTTCCATAACCCATGAATTGTCCCGGTGTAGAAACTGGTAATTTTGAATTAAGTTAAACAAAAAAAATTGAGTTTTTAAATTCAAATTTTTGGCAAATTGAGATAGAGAAGGCTAATTACGCGATTCGAAAATTGATTTCGACGAATGAAATCACCACTTTCATGCTCTGGCAATACGAGAAGTCATGGTAAAGTCTGTTTTCGGATTCTACACAGCAAAAGCGTGGAATAAAGTGAAAATCGAAAAGTGGCCGAAATTGAAAACTAATTTTTTGAAAAAGAGTGATATTTTATGTGCCAAATCGCATGAAAACTGGTAAGGATGGGGCTCTATGAAAAATATGCATGCTGGTGGAGTTTGAGTTTAAATTATAGAGATTTCAGGGGGTTGCATTCAAATTTTCCAAACTATAATATGTACCACTTATGGTTTTGGAAAACCTAATTACTTCATCTCTCCATCCCTCAGCCCCAACCACCGTACACCTATCCCCGTTCCCTAGTAGGCGTACCATCAATCTCCCGTGATCAGCCCCGACCACCGGAGCTCCAGTGAAAGCCCTCCAATCCGTTACTCTCTCTTTCTATCTCTCTCTCCCTCAACACCTTGGACCCGAGAGCCATACTGGTGGTCATGCCACCAGCCTCCTACGGATCCGGAGACCCCCTCTGGCCAGCCTTCGGCACCGACGAGCCCTTCCCGAGCTCTTACACCAAACCTGAACCTGGTTTGAGGAGGTCCTAGACACAGTACCAAAGCAGGCACCGTCGTTGCTCCTTGCCATCGCCGCTAGCCTCCGAAGGCTTCGACATACATTGGGATGTCAGGATGGCCAAAAAATCAACGTGCTCTCAAGAAGATAGGTCGTCGGCAGAGGGGTTGACTGAAAAAAACCTCAATAACAGGGCATTTTTCAAAGCATCATGCGGGCAGCAGTGTGCTCTAGGATTCCACCCATGATAGAAGAGGATTGTGCGTAGGCGGAGGCTTTAGAAATAAGTCAAGTTTCATCCGAACCAGCCCATATAGATCGAAACCCAGAGCGAGTTGAACGAAAGCCTTACCCACATTCGCAACTCTCAATCAAAAGAAATCCTTCTTCTCAATCTATACGAAAGGGCACTGGTTTTTTTTTACCACCGTGAGGATTGGGATTGAGCTGCCAAAAGAGATTCTCCTCCGTTTTGGGGTCTCTCCCAACTCTCGCTCTCTTTCTCGGGATTCCTGCCAGATACACATTCTCACAAGTAGGAATCGAACCTATGGCCAGTAGGGGCGAAAAAAGTGTGGCGTGAGGAGGATTCTCGAATGGAGGTTTCTCAACTTGGGGATGACCCTCTGTCAATTAATGAAATGGAACCATAAAGGCAAGCCGAAGATTGCGAAACCTCAAGAAAAAGATCCCTAATCAAGCAAGAAAGTGGAATGGCATGACAGAAGGCCAAAGGGTCCAATTTGCCAAAATGAAACTCCTTGATTCGAGAAGTCTTTCGTTGGATATCTGCGAGTTGCAAATGAAATGGATTTGATTTACCAGTTTCAGTAGCTTGTGCTTATCTTGAAGGTGAGTTTGACTACGAAATCGAGGATGCTGGGAACGAACTCTTTTCGGGTAATCACTCCCGTCTTCCAAATATGGATCTCTTCGTCGCATATTTCAAGACTTGTGAAGGGGATCTCTTAGGTATTCCTATTCCTAACCCCCATCTTCGTCCTTTTCGTTTTGAGGAGCGAAATAAGCTGGCTATCCCCTTCTAAATAGATGCAGGCCCCGGCACCGGCTTGGGTTAAATCAAGGTGGGCGTCTTTGGCTTTACTATAAAGCCCGCCGAAAAAATCAAAGTCTTTCTCTTCCCGTCCCGCGGAATACTGAGGTAGAGGTGTGTCCGGCTAGTCTTTAACATTCTTTCCGGATTACTATAGATTTGATTCAATTGAAAATAGTGGATCGGCTGTGATGCCCCACTTTCCACGGGGGTCACCCATCTTAGAACTACTCTAGTCTAGCATACTTAACCTTCGTAATCTCTTGGGCCTAACCACCGTCCAAAATACTATAGCCGGATTAAGAAGTTTAGACATATTATATATTATATATAGGACTATTTTAAATCATAAGGGTGTCACATTCCTCCCACTTTAAGCCCTGACGTCCTCGTCGGGATCAAGCACATTCACAAGCACTAGGCGATGTGAGACGAGTCTCGCTAGCCTTAGCCGACCTTGTGGGGAGCCGAGCTATACCTACAATAGTCGTCAGCTGGGGAGCCGCGCTCTACCCGCTAAATGACTCTAGCCTAGCCGACACTTATCTCATACTTCCGGCAGGTGATTGGCTCTGATACCAATTGTGACGCCCCACTTCCTAGGGGAGTCACCTATCCTAGAACTACTTAGCCCTAGCACCCTTAACCTTCTTAACATTTTGGGCCTAATCACTGTCCAAAATGGTATAGCCGGCTTAAGATGTTAAGCCCTATTATATCTTATATATGGAATTATTTTAAATCCTAGGGGTGTCACATTGGGGCAAGTTTAGTAGCAACTCATGAGAGCACCACCATAAGGGGGTTATCTGAGGGTGACGTACTTGCTAAAGGGAGGTCGTCGGAGGTAGCAGCTAGCTGGAGGAGCAACCTCAGCCACTAGGTAAGCCTAGGGAGAACTAGCAGCATCAATAGCGTCAGGGAAAGTGGCTAGCCAAGAGGAGGCCGAGGACAGTTGGCCAAAAAAGGAGAGGCGCAAGGAGGCTGTAGGCGGTGACGCCAGGGGCTGCGATTCCACAACTTGAACTCAAAAGGTGAGAGAAAAGAAGACTGAGTAGAGCCGCGATCTAGGGGCTCGTCCACTGGCTGAGGATGGTCCATTGGGGCGATACGATGCTGGTGAGGTCATTAGCTGGCGGCGAGGATTCCGTAGATTTCAAGATATGTATATATATGCATATATATGTACATATATATATGCATATATATGCATATATATATATACATACATACATTATACATACATACATACATACATACATACATACATACATTACATACATACATACATACATACATACATACATACATACATACATATATATATATATATATACATACATACATACATATATATATATATATATACAAACATACATACATACATATATATATATATATATATATATATATATATATATATATATATATATATATATATATATATATATATATATATATATATATATATATATATATATATATATATATATATATA